>WNNJ02002501.1:0-50727 GCA_012934845.2 Pomphorhynchus laevis
GATTGCGGATTTCCAGTGTGAAGGTAAGATACGACTGCGGATGTATGAAATGATTTGTCATTTCAAAAAAAATATTAAATATTAATATATTAAATCAACGTCTTAAGAGACACAAAATTACAAAGATTATACTTATCTTGGATAATCATTAAGAAAATTAAATTGGTAGACAATTAAATTAAATTAAATATTAAATATTAATATTTTAAATTAAATATTAAAATATTAACATATAAAATTTTTCTTTGTTTTCAAATATAAAAATAATAATTTATTTATGTATTTTCACTTATATATTTTTCATTATAAAAATTAATAAAAAATTATAAATTTTTTATTTTACATACCAAATTAATAATTATGAAAACGTTAAAAATTTTATATTGATTTATAAAACATATTATTACTTTATAATAAAATATATTAAAGTTAAAAAAAATCAACATATCGAACTTTTCTTTGTTTTCAAATATAAAAATAATAAGCATTTTATTTATGTATTTTCACTTATATATTTTTCATTATAAAAATTAATAAAAAATTATAAATTTTTTATTTTACATACCAAATTAATAATTATGAAAACGTTAAAAATTTTATATTGATTTATAAAACATATTATTACTTTATAATAAAATATATTAAAGTTAAAAAAAATCAACATATCGAACTTTTCTTTGTTTTCAAATATAAAAATAATAAGCATTTTATTTATGTATTTTCACTTATATATTTTTCATTATAAAAATTAATAAAAAATTATAAATTTTTTATTTTACATACCAAATTAATAATTATGAAAACGTTAAAAATTTTATATTGATTTATAAAACATATTATTACTTTATAATAAAATATATTAAAGTTAAAAAAAATCAACATATCGAACTTTTCTTTGTTTTCAAATATAAAAATAATAAGCATTTTATTTATGTATTTTCACTTATATATTTTTCATTATAAAAATTAATAAAAAATTATAAATTTTTTATTTTACATACCAAATTAATAATTATGAAAACGTTAAAAATTTTATATTGATTTATAAAACATATTATTACTTTATAATAAAATATATTAAAGTTAAAAAAAATCAACATATCGAACTTTTCTTTGTTTTCAAATATAAAAATAATAAGCATTTTATTTATGTATTTTCACTTATATATTTTTCATTATAAAAATTAATAAAAAATTATAAATTTTTTATTTTACATACCAAATTAATAATTATGAAAACGTTAAAAATTTTATATTGATTTATAAAACATATTATTACTTTATAATAAAATATATTAAAGTTAAAAAAAAATTTTTAACATTTTTTACAATCTATACAGGGTTAATATTTAAACTTTAGTTAAATGTTTATATGAAATAAAAATTTTAAAGTCGAACAATAAAATCATTAAAAAATCAAAGAAATTTTCTAAATTAAAATAATGACCTCATATTCTGACGTCATAATTTGCAAAATTCAAAAGTCTTTTGAATTTTGTTTTTTATTACAGCGCTTGGCAGATTTGATTTTATTGATTTAAATTCTAAAAAACCGTATTTAATATAATTTTTTTATAATTTCATATTTTAAAAAATATTTTAAAATGTTTGTAAGATTTTTTATTATACATTTCATAAATCACAAACCATAAAATGAAACACATTTTATGCGGAAATCTTTATCTTGAATTCTTACATTAGAATTTCACAGAAACACAGTAACGCAACTAATCTAAGTTTCTGACGGCATAAACATCGTTTGTCTTACAAAACTTATTGTATTAATGATTTATAAATTCTAATTTAGATGTTAATTTAGATGTTTTTTGACCTTAAAAATGGGTCAAAAATTGGTCAAAAATTGGTAAAAAATGCATTATATAATTTAAAAACATCGTAAAAAATAAAACGTTAGTGAAGGTGTTTCTTAAGAAACCAACGATATGATGTTCCAGATCGCCCAATTGGTTTCAGATCTGCAACTTGTCTAAGAATTAACTTGAAGACTCGACGATTAGTAATTTTGTAATGGAAAAGACTAATAATATTATCGCTGGATATTCCAAAATTACTATTCTTTGTTAATACATCAATTAAATCAGCTTTTAGCGTGTTGCATGGTTGAGTATTTAAAGGAAGATTATCTGCTAAAAGTACAAACGTAAAAGATAGGTTTTAAAACAAAATTAAGCTAAATTTTCTAGTTTAATGTCTAAATTTATAATAAATTATAAATTATTACAATTTATTATTATTTAGTCTAAATTAAATAATAAATATAAAGTTAATTTAAGTTAATTTTAAGTTTATTTGTATTGTTAATAACAACGCAGCATAATAACATGATTTACTTATCACAGATGTAATTAAATAAACTACCTTAATTTTGATATTGATAAAACAATATTATTTGTTTACAAAACCCAAAATATGCTATTTTTTGTAAAGAAATTATTAAAATATTCGATATTTAAATGAAGTCTCGGTTTTAGTCATCGGTAATCTAATCGGTAAATAAATAATCAGTAAAATTACCCAAAGAGATTAGAATAGAAGAGATTTCATGATGATAGAAGATATTTGTTCTTTGAAATATTTAAAATAATGTTGATAATATAATAATAAAAAATATAATTAAATAATAAAATATAATAAAATAAATAATAGGTAATATTAACAACTAACTAATAACGATTAAATATTCCTGATGATAGAAGAGATAAATTCTTTGAAATATTCAAAATAATTCAATTTTCATTGGCTGGGTATGGCTTTTAAATTCAATAAAATTATACGTACACCAGGAAATAAAAAAAACTTTAAAGCTTTTGATTTTTCTACTTTAAATACGATAGCAGCAGCTATCACAATCATGATTAGCTAGGGTGTATAACATATTTATATTTTTATGTAAAAATGGCTAAATATAATAATTAAATAATAATGGCTTAATATAATGGCTTACTAAAATATAATATTTTTATAATAAAAATGATTAAATAATAAACAAGAAATTAATTTTTTAATGAAATAAAGCAAGTATATTGCTTAACTATAATATCGGGCTAAATGTTTAATAAATCTTATAAATGATCAAAAATTTAAAGTAAAAGCACATTAGCATTTTAACATATTAAAATTACATACTAATTAGTATATATTAAAAAATATCAATAACTCATAAATAAAGTTGTTGTTATAACAAGTACGTTTGGGACTTAAATATAAGTTCCGCAAACAATTTTAGTTCCTGTAAACACACTCCATGTATACACATGGAGTGTGTATACACTAGTGTGAATACACTAGGATGAATCTATTACATCCCGTAATAGGTTCATTTTAATTTCTATTAAGTATTCATACATTGATAAGTTAACAGCTATTATTTCTAAAAGAAAATTCATGACAAAAATAATAATATGAATATTCTAAAAGTAAATAATAATATATTTAAAAAGATGCTCGATTTTTGAAATCAAGCACCTTTTAAATTTTTATTTTAAATTTTCAATTAAAAAAAATCGAGCGCATTTTCGATTTTTTATTTTTATCGAAACTAGCGCTCAATTTAAAAATTTTGCAAAGGTTTAATTCCACAAATAGGTATTTGCAAATAAAAATGTTGATCAGGATTTAAATGTCATTAAATTGATGGAAGAATAAAAAGAGTCGTAGAAATTTAGAAATGTGAAGGGTATCTAAGTATATTACGGTTTAATCCAATCGGAAAAGATTTATCAAAGTAAGGAGTACTGCGAAGTGATTAACTAAATCCCTTGTTTTTTATTTCTTCCTCACAATTATTCATCCTCGAATGTAATCCATTAAAATCATTGCTTTTAAATAAAAATAATTTATTTAACTTATTTACGCTTATATTGGTTACGCTCCAATATAAAGTATCAGTATTAGCTCGATAACTTGGTAGTATTCACATATATGTAGGTAATATACTCCTCGTGGACGATTTACCCGTTATGGAATATATAGTGTGTGTAAATTGTGGCTGAACGTATACAGATTTACACACTAAAAGTGGATGATCAGTAAGCGCAATTTACATAATTAAGATTTTTTGAGACACCAGGATGCCAACGAGCATAGAATATATATTCATTATGGCACATAAGTTATATATTCAAAGAGGAATGCATTACTATACGAAATTCGTAGCATCAATAACATCTTATGGATTAGAATACAGTTACTAGAAGGGTAACATTTGAAATTATTGATAGTTTATTATATAAACACTTTATAAATCCTGGTTCCAATAAATCAAATTTAAAAGCCGCTTATGGGATTACGATTACAGAATCAAATATAGTCAACTCTGGTCGCATTCAAATATAATATTCAAATATCTATGACAAATCTGATGAGAAACTATTTAAACTTTATGAATGAAGAGCACCAGCCATAACAATCCAAAGATTGTTTGTCACTCAAATAGCCAGAATACTGACGCGGGGTATCATAGCAAGTGCATGGTAATCACAAAATTATTGTCTCTTCTTTCAGTATCGTGAAAGAAGAGACGGTGACCTTGTGTTGAAATAGATGTTCTGATTGCTGATGTAGTCACTAGTACAGCGTAAATTTTGTGTTATTTTAATCAGCAAAAATTCGCATGTTCGCTCAAAATATTATAAAATTTATAAAATTATTTAAAAGTTTTTATTAGAGTTTATCTTTTAAATAATTAATAATTGAACAACATTTAAAAATTAGTAAATTATTAATTAATAAACTCCGCAATGGCCGATTCCAAAACCGTGCTGAGAAAAAATGAGGGTTGGTTATAGACTTTGTGACAAGCCAGCCGTAAAAAAACCGTCGCATCAAAATTATGAAATGCTGTCTCAATGAACTTCGCAAAATGCAACTACAATAGTACGGCCACGTTCTAGGCAGACTCCGCTGAAGAAACGCTGAAGAAAAAGAAGAATAAATTATTAATTAATAAATTAGGCCAATTTATTAGCCTAATTTATTAGTGAGTCACAAATTACGAGTCTAGATTTAGAAACATCAACGGTAAGATGAAATCCGGAACATTTCATCAACGATAAAATGTTCCGAATAAATATGTTTTCAATAAATATGCGGTAAATCGATTGTCTTCTGATTGATGCTAATAAGATAATGAAAGAATCGTGTGTATTTATAATCAGATTATATAAATGGTGCGTAATTGTTATGGTATTGCAAAGCGAATTTGCAAAGCCACATTTTATGCGGATAAGATTTAACGTGTTTTTATACAAATTAAAACTTTTATATTTTTTTATCCTTTCTAGCTTAACACGAGGAAGATAAAAGTATTAAATTTGAAAATACTTTTAAATCAAAAATTATACAAAACAACATTTGAAAATAAATAAATACAGTGATGGTACTCCTGCCGACTCCGCAAAACAAGGCGCGTTTCCTCGTTGCACCGCTGCGCCAATTAGCTGCATGAGGAAACTCATTGCTCGTTTATCTCCGGTCGACCGAACTAATTTTTCCCAAAAGCTGCCAACTGCTCCCAGGGGTTTGATGGTAATCGGAACAAACTTGTGCAACCGCTCATCTAAGCCGCTATATTTATTAAGCTTCAAAAGTTCAGCATTATCAGCAATGGGACTTGCAGAATGTACTACGCGCGCTATGTGACTGGCTGCGAGAATGTTTGGGCATTAGTATTTGAGAAATGTTCATGAATGTCATGAACATTTCTGTTTGGGCATCATAAATGTTAAACTTATTTGAAAATTTGAGGATAAATAACTTTCCCCACTCTCTTCATTGAATCAATAAAAAATGTATGAAAAACTTCTATAGTGTATTAACTTTATTATCGTAATTTATAAATAAATTAAATACGAACCGATATCTATGTGCTCATTTTGAGAATTCTGAATTCGTGATAGCAACTCTGATGACGATAACAATTCATTCTGCTGATTGACAACTAATTGCTGAAATAATAATCTTAGCTAAAATAATTTGGCAATACGATACCTTTGTGTACGTTGAAGATTGCTTACGCTTGTTCCGTTTCCATCTAAAAAAGAATTTAAAATGACATTTAGTGATTATCAATCTCTATTTTAATTAAGGAATTTATATAATTTGGTTCTGCATAATCAAATAAGCAATAATCGCATTTCCAATTCTTCGAGGACTAAAGTTGTCGTCATCAATGTCTAGGATTGATTTGTAGAGTCCGACTCAACTTCATGATCAACCATATATTCTCGTGTTGGTTTGATGTGATCATCTCAGTGCGTTACTCTTCAATACATATGTCAATGCTTCTCATTAATCTTCAATATTCCGCAAATCAGGCAATTTCAGGAAAACTGGAGCCTGAACATCTTCAATGGTCGGAGCGGCACAGCATTGTACTGAGCATATTGACTATACGTATGTGCACTACATGCTTACTTAACTGGTTTGTACTTACTAATTTAGGCGTACAAAATTATTCAGCGATTGATTATTAAATTGAAATTTGTACTAATTTACAAATTATGGAAAAGTTTACCTCAAACTATCAACTTCACCATAATTTGGAAGCCCGCTAGTGGCATTGAAACAATACGATCGAGATGCATTAAGCTTTCGCATAGACTCCATTGCTAATAATGAAGCTTCCTTCTCGATCCACGTACTTTCATTAACAGCCGCTCCATTCAGTGCATCTTCAGCGAAAGCGCATTGAACAGCTATTTGAAAAATATTTTTACAAAAATATTTATATTGTTACAAAAATAATAAAATAATTCTATTAAAGTGTCATTGAATATTTTTCTGATGAATATTTTTCTGTCAACAAAAATATTTAAATTTTCCAACATCAATAAAATATCAATTTAAATGCTTTAAGTTTCTTAATCTTGTAAAACATATAAGCCAGACGCGAAAGAATGACGAATGCCGTTTCATCATCACAATGACTCATCAGTGCCAGATACCTCCCACTACTGGATGCAGAGGAGGACTGGCAGACGGCAATCAATGAATGAATCAATGTGAATGATGTACTAGAAAATTTTCTAGTAACATCATAGAGTACTAAATCAGTACTACAGCTTCACCAAAAAGGATCATTAGCAAAAGGACTGGCAAATGCCAGCGCAGGTCTCTTTAATATCGGCATTCGTCATTCATTCGCGTCTGGCTTACATGTTTTACAAGAAATTCACGTTGAATGGTCTCACTCTCCTTCATGATAAAAGTTAGCCGATATTAAAGAGACCTGCGCTGGCATTCGCTAGTGCTTTTGCTAATGATCCTATTTGGTGAAGCAGTAGTGCTGATTTAGTACTCTATGATGTTACTAGAAAATTTTCTAGTACATCATTCACATTGATTCATTCATTGATTGCCGTCTGCCAGTCCTCCTCTGCATCCAGTAGTGGGAGGGATCTGGCACTGATGAGTCATGGTGATGACGAAACGGCATTCGTCATTCTTTCGCGTCTGGCTTATATGTTTTACAAGAAATTCACGCGGAATGGTCTCACTCTCCTTAAATAAAAGTTAGCCGATATTAAAGAGACCTGCGCTGGCATTTGCCAGTGCTTTTGCTAATGATACTTTTTGGTGAAGCTGTATACTGATTTAGTACTCGATGATGTTACTAGTAATTTTCTAGTACATCATTCACATTTATTCATTCATTGATTACCTTCTGCCAGTCCTCCTCTGCATCCAGTAGTGGGAGGGATCTGGACTGATGAGTCAATGGGATGACGAAACGGCATTCGTCATTCTTTCGCGTCTGGCTTACATGTTTTACAAGAAATTCACGCGGAATGGTCTCACTCTCCTTAAATAAAAGTTAGCCGATATTAAAGAGACCTGCGCTGGCATTTGCCAGTCCTTTTGCTAATGATCCTTTTTGGTGAAGCTGTAGTACTGATTTAGTACTCAATGATGTTACTAGAAATTTTCTAGTACATCATTCACATTGATTCATTCATTGATTGCCGTCTGCCAGTCCTCCTCTGCATCCAGTAGTGGGAGGGATCTGGCACTGATGGGTCATTATGATGATGAAACGGCATTCGTCATTCTTTCGCGTCTGGCTTACATGTTTAACAAGAGATTCACACGGAATGGTCTCACTCTCCTTCGTTTCCTAATCTATTTATAAAACCATAAACTAATAAATTGTGCTTGTTCAAAAATAGAAATATTAAGGCAAATTTAAAATTTATTCGCAATTTAGAAAATCATTAAGCAAACATTTGCGTAAGAATCATGAAACGAATAACGTAACATTCTTATGTTATATTCTAAAGAATAATAAAAAAATAAAGTTCATTAATATTTTATATTTTGGAACAAAAAATAAATTAAAAATAAATAATTTAAATATTATTTATTTAAATACAAGATATTAATTTATTAATAAAAATAAACTAAATATAATTTTTTCTCTTAAATAAAATTAAATGTTTCTAATATGTCTACAATATTATAACAAACTGAGAACAAAAAGTGAAAACAAACTCAGCTTAAGATAAAAATTATATGCAAAAGATACAATCATCGATCAGAATCGTGTATCTTACACGATGTTTGAACATAAGGAGATAATCACTGTTATAAATAAACTTTTGAGTGACTACTATTCGTTTTAATTTATTTCGTGTTAAAGGTGTGCCTTTAAATGTACAAGCACATGTGGAAAACCCCATGACAAAGTGACGTTTCTTCTATTATATTTAGTGTTTATCCTATAACTATATGATGATCAAAAACTTCAATATTAATTGGCAATGTATACTAATGAGCAAGAAATTCTTGATAACGCTAACATTTACAGAATCAACTAATTATACTACTATTATTATCAGCTAATTATATCAGCTATTCAGCTAATTATATAATATTTATGGCGTACATATATATTTAATAAGTTATTGTTTTAAAAATATACTTTAATACAAAAGTTAATTATATATATTGTATAGTTATAATATAGTTTACATATATTTTAGATAGAATTTAAAAAAAAAGTCGAAAATTTAATATCTTTAGATATAAATTTATTTACATATTTGGATCTAAAAATGATTTATTTGACCGCTGCAGTCTTCGAAACTGGGCCGTAAAAATATACATATAAACAATTTACATAAAAATGAAGCAAGCCAAACAAAGAGGAATAAAGTAGCAGTTTTGGTACAGAACAATAGAGAGATCAATTATCTCCATTAGGTCTGTAATCTCGACATGAGGAGTTTCAGAATATTTAATAATAATAAATTCTTTTACTAAAAACATCATGGAGCTCATAAACAAATTAAAACATCGGAAAACAAGCGATTAAATATAGTCGGATCGCTTATAGTTTGATCGCTTTGATCAAATGTAGTTTTGCAACAACAACTTTGCAATAAACTCGTTCAAAATTATCAGCTAATGCTCATTTAGTTAAGGACAACTTATTTATTTAAGCTTGAGTATATCTGACTTGTTTGAGTATATCTGGCTTATTTGAGTATATGAAACTGGCGTATTTTAGTATATCCTTACTAACTTGACGCGTAGTCTAAATTTGACAATTTCTGTCTTATCAAGATGTCCCAGCATATCATTAGTTAAACAATACTCGTTTAACTTGTCTAAAACTAGCAGTAACGAATTTCAGTTTCAGGCGTGGATCACTTGATCTTCAGCATTTAAAATGCTGTTACAATAAGGTGTCTTTATAAATGAACGGATAACATAAAAAAGCTGAATAGCGCCGGACTTAGAGGGTATCCTTGCTGAATGCCATTTAATTGCAAAATTGACTCGGAATATTTCCAAACACAGTAGCATGCGGCGTCAGAATTTGTTCAAATATGTGAATCAACGGGCCCTGTAATTTAAACAAAGAAACGAGCTAGAGCATAAGCAAGTCCTGCTTAACGGACAAAGGTCTTGAATAAATCTACAAATAAAGCGTTATTTGATTGACTTACTGACCTCAAACATTATATTGAGAAACAATTATATTAGCGTATTTGTTGAATGGAAAGTTCTGAAACCTTTTTGTTCAGGGGTAAAAAGTATAGGCTCAAAAGACTCGAAATTATCGGTTTAAATAATATTTGATTCATGATAGAAATACCTTTGTAAATATTCAAATTCGGTTGGTCGTCAGTTTCTTTAAATAAAATTTTAAGAGTTACTCTCTCTATATATATTAATAGAAGAAATAATCCGCACAAAATATAATTGAAAACCTCAACTCAGTATATATATATGATGTGACTTTAAAATCTCACAGTTATCTCACGAAGATAACGCTTGTATTCAATTTCTTCCATAGACCAGTCTAGTAAAACGTACCTTTCGTTTTATTTGAGTTTAAATTTTAGCATTGAATAAGCCTGATTTTATCTCGTTGTTACCTTTAACTAGGTATGGGCAATATAATTTCCGACCTATTAGTCTAGCTGGCTTTTATGTGTCATCACGCTCTACTGATATGGCCAAACTCATTTCAAGATTTAAAACGAATTATATTTCATATAGATTTTCAGTGATAATTAAATTTCAATCATCACAAATTAATATTGATTTAAATACTGGTAAATACGAGGTAAACGATGAAATCTCGCAGCATTAACAACAGCATATCAAAATTTACAGAATTCAAATCAATATTATACTGCTTCGTTGTTTCAACTATTATATCGGCTTCATCCCCAGCAACATCAGCCGACAAATAAACAAGTGAACCCCAGAACAACTTTATGCATCCGAACTTGAACAAATGCAGCAATTGGATTTCATAACCGTGATGCCAATCTTAGAGCGCTTGTTGCATCTATGGGGACGTAAATATGGCTTTAGAACGTATTAAAGATTCTTGCAATTTTGTAACCGAGGTTGTGTAACTCAGTTAGCTAATTTAATGGCAGAATAATTCATCGCTTTAATGATGTCACTAGAATATGACATTTCCCACTGTGTCATTAATGTACTAGTCACTTGCTTAGAATCATAGCTGGTAAAGATGACTTTGCCAAGTAATTTATAATTCATAAATCATAGTTTAAATAATTTAAACGGTTTCAAATAATTTCTAATTTTTCTGAAATTATTTAGATTAATTAGTAATTTTAGAACAAACTAATTTAGAGACTTAAATTCAAATGTAAAAATTTCCCGAATTAGCGAATATTTACGAGCAAGATACGAAATAATAAAAAATATTATTATTTTTAATAAAAGCACTTTTATAAATTCAAATTTTAACTTGATATAAATATAAATATAAACACTAAAATATAAAAATATACAACTTTATAGAATATAAAGTTGATATTGACTATCAATTTTTAGTATAACCTAAACGTATGTGAAATATTTGATTACAACGAAACTTGCCGTATTAAAAAAAAATAATGAATTTTGGTACCGTTGCTATGTTGGGTCGAGGAATAAGGGCTTAAACCTGATATCATAGAGTTCCTCCTGATGACCTCAAATCTTTATTCTAATATACATCGTCTGTTATTAGTCAATTCAAAAAATGACTTTTATTTTAAATTTCAATTTTTTATTTCAACTTAATATAAATTACATGAAATCTTATATAATAATTTATTATTTAACATTCCTGACTCGAATATATCGTATATTATTTATTATTCTATTCATAGAAATTGACTTTTATTCTAAATTTTAATTTTCAATTGTAATTTGATATAGATTATATAAAATATTATATAACAATTTTTAATTATTTAATTATTAATAATAATTTAATCATTAATAATCAATTAATGCTGATAAGATTAATCTCTTATTTTCAAAATTTTTATTTTATTTCCGAAACCATCATGTTAATTTGATGTAAATAAAAATTGTATATAATCATATATAATTATTTATATAAGATTATAAGTAATAAAATTTATATAAGATTATATATAATCTTATATAATTATTTATATAGGGGTCGAAACTTGATAACAAAGCAGTTCCTTCTGACGACCTATATTCAAAGGCAAGTTGTTATTACAGTAATTATTTACACTTATGCGTCGTATATATTTTTAGTCAATTCATAAAAATTGATCTTTATTTTAAATTTCAATTAAAAATTTTTACTTGATAAAAATATTAATTGTATAAAATCTTATTTAATTGTTAATTATTTATCTTATTTTTATTTATATTTAATATAAAATTTATCTGATTTGTTTATAGAATATTTAAATGTTCAGAAATGAATAAAAATATATCTATACTATTAATTAACGTTAAACTAATTAACCACAAATTCACAAAAGCAGGACAATCATCGAACATCATCTTATGACCCATCTAGTGTGGAAATCTGAGTGTTTATGTTACTAGTCTAAGCAATAACATTCAGAAAAACTAATGTCGTTACTATCTCGAATAATAATATTCATAATATAGAATAAAAATTAAGAGATAAATTTTTATAATACAATTAAAAATATTTAATTATCTGAAAATTGAATAGCGACTGAAAAATCAGTCAAATGTAATTTTAATATAAAAGATAAATTACTTTATTTAATATAATTATTAAATATTACATTATTATTTAATTAATATATTATTAATTATTTAATTATTATAATTATTTAATTTAATTTTTTTATTTTTTATATAATTTAATTATTTTATTGACAAATAAAATAATTAAATTAATAAAATAATTAAATTTATTTAATTTATTTTGTAAATGTAAATATCTTACGCATTATTTTCTAATTCAGAATTTTTATAAACCTTTATTCGAATACATGAGCTGGCCTATGTAATTGTATCAGGTTTTATAAGTTAAGAATATCTTTGAATTATTAATAGATAATATACAATGCATTAGAATAAAGATTGAAGGTCATTAGGAGGAACTGCCACGCTATCAGGATTCGATCCCATGTTCCATAACTCAATATATCATCATGACCATATACATGCTAATGATTATTTCCTCTGTTGAAATTTTATTATTTAGTATCTTATGTTAATTTTAAGTACTAATACAAAGTTGCAGTGTTTCTGAAACAATATTGATAGTAAATAATATTATGTCGTATTTTATAAATACGATATAATATTATAATATTTTTATAAGTACGATATAATATAATCTTGTACCTTATTGTAATAAAATAATATTTATCATAGTATTTTATATTTATTATCAATATTAAATTTTTATAAATTGTTTAATAATCAATTGATTAATAAATTTTTTATTTATGATAATTATTAATAATTAAACAATAATCAGATCAGCTAACTGAGTATACATAAATTTAATTATTTATAAATTAAAAATAATACTAAAATTGTAAAGTTAAAAATGTGTAAAGTAAAAAAAATTAAATTCAAAATAAAAGTCAATTTTAACTTTCGAAAACCAAAGTTTACACTTTTCTGAAGTTTAATAATTCGTCTTTTTTCTGCTTGCACGGCTAATCCGATCGCAATCCATCGTCGTCGTTGCAAACGGCCTGTTCGATTATAGGCAAACATTTTTATGAGTTGACATTTTTTTAACAGTCGTTGTTGTATCAGAATAAGAATTAGTGGTCATCAGGAGGAACTGCTATGCTATCATGTTTCGGCCCCTATTCCGCGACCTATTCCGCATAGCAGTGGGGCCGTATACATACTAATGATGTATTTCCTCTGATTAAATTTGATTATCTTGTATATTATTCTAATACAAAGTATATTATTTATTATCCATAAAAATTTTATGCTAATGATTTTAAATTTATTATTAATATTATTGTGTTGATTTATATATTTTACTATTTTCTGCTTGATGTTATTTTTATAGTAACCCTGTTTAAAATATGTATCTATTAAATGATCTAGATTTTGGCTTTTATCTAGATATTGGCTTTCTTCGAAAGTCATAATATTATAATAATTAAATTATTGACAAATAATATTATAATTTGAACATTAAACTTTTAATATTAAAGATTTACTAATAAAGTTTTTATAATTTTTACATAACATGGCAACCATATCGAACAAGTAAAAACTTACTTTTCGTTTTCAGTAATTTTGCAAGGATGTATGAGTCGGAATCATTAATAAACGTTGAATCATTTGCAAAGCTACTGTCGCCATTGAGATTTAAATCTAAAAAATGCCGATATTTTTAAACATTATTGAGTCTTTAATATTTTAATAATCTCTTAATATGTGGTGAAATTGGCGAGAGATTCAACATGTGAAATGATCTCCCATTATTATAATATTGAATAAAATGTTAAATAAAATAATGTTTTTGATATTAAAAATTATATAAATATCAAAAATTAACTCTGTGGCTAAACAATAAATACGCATTTACGATAAATTTAATTATTAAAGGTATTTGTATAATTCAATTAATACAAAACTTACTTTATAAATTATATGTTGTTGAATTAAATTAATTGAGCTAATTAAGCTAATTCATATGTGAACAGAGAGAAATCTATACCTAAAAATCATGTTTGAAAATCATGTTTAATGTTTAAAGATTATATAATGTTTGTTATAAAATTGTAATATATTCTAATATATAAATGTAATTATAAACGAACATTATTAATAAATTACAATACAAAAGGATTAGATTAACGTTCAGACCAAAAAAATAAATTATTAAAAAGTAAAAGTTTGTTATTAATTTGAGTATTAACAATTTGTATCATTAATTTGTATTGACTTAGACAAACAATTGGTATTTACACAAAAATTTTGTAATTTATTCCTCTATAAAGTTAATATTTAGCACAATATTTTAGTAATTGGATTAAAACATTTTGAACAGTGAAGTAAGACCAGATCAAATTGATACGGAGTTTATACTCATTAATTTAAACATTATAAAAAACTCAAACAGATAACTGCTGTCAAATACGGGCAAATCACTGTAAATTAATAATAAGGATTTTGTTAACAACTATCTATAACCACTAAAAAGTTTTAAAAATAAAAACATGAAGAAAAGGAAAACATAGAAAACAAAGTCAGTCCGGTCGTTAATGGAGTCTTCTTTGTGTCACCATTTCAGGTCCACAGGATACTGCAAATTAAAGTCAGCAAAATATCTGTAAATTTACGTTAACATAAATTATTCTTAATCCTCTCAACAACGAAAAATGTTACTAATGTATTATTAGTAACAACGTATCTAATCCGATGGGAGTTTCTAATCCGATATGTTCTGGTATGCTGCACTACATGATCATTATAACACGAACTGCAATCCGGATTCATTTAAAGACGCTTTTATATTTAATTTAATTAGATTAATAAAACCGGAAAAATAAAATTTCCGGTTTAATATATAAGGAATGTTTGCAACCGCTGCCTGGGGTCATTTGAAGACTCCGTAATATTTAATATATAGAATACATAACTAATTAATTATAATGTAAATTTACGTTAACATAAATTATTCTTAATCTTCTCAACAAGAAGATTAAGATTAAGAATTACATTTTAAATACGAAAAATGTTACTAATGTATTATTAGTAATAACGTATCTAATCCAATTGGAGTTTCTTATCCGATGGGTTATGCTGCACTACCATAACATAAAGATCCAATATTTAAGTGCAGCTGGAATGTCGCAGTTTAATGTGCAGCTGGGATGTCGCTATAACTATGAAAGTACAAAAATGTTAAATAATATATTTTATACAAAACAATATAATATGTTTTAAAGATATATATTATATAAATATATTTTAAAGATATTTGTAGATAATAACGATATTAATAAAATTTTATTTCAACTCAAAAACGTTGACTTATATGAGAATGTCTGAATGTGAATTTAGGATTAATAATTCTAATTACGAAAAAATATAATTAATTGGCATAATTAGAAAGCATTGAATTTCAAATTATACTACCTTTCTTTATGTGTTTGGCTTTATTAAGTACTTTGCAACCTGCGCTAGCAAACAGTTTCTCGGTTTCAGTTTTGTTTTCTAGTGTGTCATCCTCAAGAGAGAAAAGTGAATGTAGATTGGCGAAATGAAAAAATCTCTTCTGTTTTGAATTTTGGAGAACGCGTTTTGTCAGGAATTGCTTATAAATTTGTCTAAAATAGAATAATAAAAACAAATGCTTATTTGTTAAACTGATAAAACCGGTGGTATATTTTTTCTTCAATTGTAGAAGCAGTAATTAATCTGTAAATTGCAACTTCTTTATCTTGCCCGATTCTCCAAACACGCTCCCTACAAATAAATTTAAAAAAAATTAAAAAAAATTGTGATAAAATTATTGCGTAAATACAAATACATTAAAATACGAATAAATTTTATTTTAATAAAGGCTTATTTTGATAAGCCATTATGCTTTTTTAAAAGCAAATATGAACAAGAATAACAAAAATACAAAACAAATTAGCGTTTTCCAATGTTATTAATTGAAAATCAAATATTGTTCAATGGTACTTTTTGTGTTCGTTAATAAAAAAGTGTTTAAAATATAAATTTTTAATTTACAAAATACTAAATGTACATTTGAAAATCACATCAAATATATGAAAACAATTTATTTTTTTATCGTATTACCGTAATATATATGTTATATATGTTATATATAACATATATATGTTTATTTATATAATTATGGGCACAATGAATTTGTAAATATCAACTTTTATCTGATTAAAAAAATATTAATATTTTATTAATAAAATAATAAATATATTATTATATTATGTCCGTTATTTATACGTTTTGTCTACGTTATTTATAGAATGATACAAAATAAATGACAATTTATTCGATAAAAAAGGGTTCAGTTCAATATTTCAATAGCTAATGCTATCACAGTAACTTTTATTTTTTAACTTTTTCATTTTTCGTATTACATATTAGCATTTTTTGTACTCGTTTAATTGCCTAGTAATTAATAAAATTAGTAAAAAGAAATAATAAAAATTACCAAATAAATTTATTAGTTTGATTATTATAATTAACACAATATAATTAATCACAAAAATGTAATTTCGACATGAAGCAATAATTTAACAATAATTAACAAATTTATTGAATAAATCCGAATTAATTTACCTAACATCACGATTTTCTATGGATGCACCAGTATTTCTTTTATTAGTAGATCAACTTAAAAAATTTGAAATATTATTTAAAATTTGGAAGATAAAGTAATGATATTTGATGATGACTAACTGTTAGCATCAGAAAATACCAAATTGGAAATACTGAATCGACTAATTATAATCAATTAATATAAAAATATTAAATATATCAGATACCTTGCTTGTAAATCAACACTAGGATTCCAATCAGGATCAAAGATAATGACTCGATTAGCCCCTGTCAAATTAACACCAACTCCGCCAACACGAGTCGTCAACAAAAATATAAAGATTGAAGGATCCTGCAAATATAAACTAATGAACTGCGGACAATGTTCGATAAATAATAAAAGATATCAAAATCAGACAAAAATAACATTTTTATTATTTTAAAACTAAAAGTAAATTAAAAGTATGTTTATTTAAAACATTTATTTAATTAACCGTTTACCAAACAGAAATGTTATTTTAAAAAGACATTTCTGCTTCTCAAAATAAAATATTTTTATTGTACGTTGTACAATGTATCTTGTATGCTGTATGTATATATGAAATACTTTCACTACAAATAGAATTAAGTATATGCCTCAAAAATACCAACAGAGTTAATTAAAAGGAAATTAATTAAAAAAGTCAATTAGTCAATTACCTTTAGTCAACGGTAAATTATTATTAATTTATATTTAAACGGTAAATATAAATTTAATTTATATTTAGTAATTAAATTGTCTGACAGCATAAAACGAATTGCGTGTATAGGCATAACTAAATTTCGATATGTATACAATGAGGCTAGTTTGTAGTCTAAAAATTCAATTAATAAGCCAATGAAAAAATATGAATTATAACAGTATGATTAATCTTGTTTAATATTTTACTTTTCTTAAAAAATAATTTAATTTATTATTTATTATTATTATTTATTAATATCTCAATATTTTTTCAGCTAATTTCCAAAATTTTTATATGAACAATGGTATTAATGCTATAAATCTTAAAGTTAGAGATAATAACTCTACAGACGATCTGATTTTAAAATATATAAGATTTCCATAAAACTCCAGACATTATTTGTTTGAAGACGAACAAAGTTGTTAATAATAATCGTATACATTGCATTACCTCGTGAAATTTTCGAATTAATGCTTGACGATGCAATAGTGGTGTTGTTCCATCAATACGCAGGTAGTTATATTTTCTGTTTTTAACTAGTTCCTCAATTATATCTAAAATCTAAATCCTAGCAAATGCTTTGGTATTTTAAATGACATTTATCTACCTTACGTCCTTGAACGTAGAGTAGAACTTTCCTTTTTTGTTCAAACCACAATTTCAATAACGTTTTTATTACTGTCATTTTACCGGACAATTTATAATCACTTGTGAATGAATTCGATACTAATGAAGGATGATTGCAAAGATTACGCAGGTATTGAATTCCGGCAAAAATCTAATTGGGAATAAACATTTTCGCATTAAATTTATCTAACAACGTAATCATCAATACAAATCAAAATTAAGCAAAAAGAGATTTTTTAAATCTATTAAAAATATTTAGCTCCGCTTAAGAATTTCAGAATGGTATCTGAAATTTCAAGCTAGTAAAATTAAACCAGTCAAAGCGAAATTATTTTATTTGGTCAAATTACACCAACCAAAGAAATTATTAATCTAATTGGGAATAAACATTTCCACATTAAATTTATCTAACAACGTAATCATCAATACAAATCAAAATTAAGCAAAAAGAGATTTTTTACATCTATTGAAAATATTCAGCTCTGCTTAAGAATTTCAAAATGGTATCTGAAATTTCAAGCTAGTAAAATTAAACCAGTCAAAGCGAAATTATTTTGTTTGGTCAAATTAAACCAACAAAAGAAATTATTAATCTAATTGGGAATAAACATTTTCACATTAAATTTATCTAACAACGTAATCATCAATACAAATCAAAATTAAGCAAAAAGAGATTTTTTAAATCTATTAAAAATATTTAGCTCCGCTTAAGAATTTCAAAATGGTATCTGAAATTTCAAGCTAGTAAAATATAACTAGTCAAAGCGAAATTATTTTGTTTGGTCAAATTAAACCAACCAAAGAAATTATTTTGTTTGGTTAAATTAAACCAACCAAAGAAATTATTTTGTTTGGTTAAATTAAACCAACCAAAGAAATTATTTTGTTTGGTTAAATTAAACCAACCAAAGAAATTATTTTGTTTGGTTAAATTAAACCAACCAAAACACACGTTGTTTAATAAGTTTACAAATTTAATAAGTTTATTAAATTTGTTTAATAAGTTTACAAATTTATTAAAATAATAAGATACAATAATACATTTTATTAATAATAAATAATATTTATATTATTAATTTTACAAAACTTTTTTACAAACCTCTCTATAATATTTATATTTATCATCAATAAATTTTTATTTTAAATAATATTATTTAATTTTAAACATTTTTATTTAAATTTATTATTAATAAATTTATAACTAATACTTAAAATGATAATAATACTTAATACTTATTAATATTTATACTAAAATAATTATACTTAATACTTATTAATTCATAATACTTAAAATGTCTACTGATCAAGAGTTGATACATCAGCTTCAAGAAAACAGCGTAGACGACGATTTTCGATGGTTGAAAACGACTCGAAATTTAAGAAGCACTTATGTTCATGCACCGATCGCAAAGACAGAAAATTTAAAAAGAGTTTTTGTATATCAAGGCCTTAAGTATATTTGAAAATACATGTACCTTTTTGTTGGTATTCATTTATTTCTTCATTAGTTTTGTTGTTGTAACATTTTTATTTTTGTCGTTGTGTGAGCCAAGATATCTGCTCACTACTGTTTTTGCAAATAAAGGAGTCATTCATTCATTAATAAATTTACTATTAAATTTACACATTTATCCCATAGATAAATTTGTACAAATAAATTAATGTAACATATATATACAATTATGAATGAATGCCAAAGTAGCAATTAAGTGATTTTCAATTGAGTGTCCAGTACATTTTTAGTAGTTAGTTAGTATATTTTATTATGCGATTGAATTAATTTTATTGTTAATTAATTTTATTTTATAATGTAATATTAGATTATTTACTTCTCTACTTTTTGATTAAATTCTTTATAATTCTTTATTTAATTCTTGCTTACCTTTCAGAGTACAGTTGTTTATTAAAAAACATTTCTTCCTGAAAAAATAATTCCACAGTTTCTTAAAGATGTTCTTCTAAGAACATATGTAAATTGACTAAATGGTTTATTAAAACAAATCAGTTAAATTAATTGTTTCTTTTTCGATTAAACAAAAATACTAGATCAGCAATTGTTCTTTTCAACAATTCGAAAATTGTTCGTTTTAACAAGAGCATTCTGAAGCTGCGAAAATTTGCTACTTATTATATTTGAGTCTATTTTAAACTCACAACTTTTAAAAAGTTCTAGACGAAATTGTAATTCATTAGATAGACTTCTAAAATTTATTGGACATTCAAGAGCATTCAAATGTATGCTGCTGTATGACAACAACCAAAATAGAAACGAAAATTTTTAGTATCGACTAGCTGCAAACAAATTCATATTTAATTGTTTTTAATACTATTTGTGCATTGCAATAGCCAACGAAATTAAGAAAAATGTAGCAAATCTATAAAATAATTTAATTACGAGATTGTTAGACTAACTCTAATAGCGATATTATTACCTTATTATGATTAAATAGAATATCTCTACACTTTTTAGAACTTATGAATTCTTGGTACAGTGAACGCTGAGTATCTGTTAACTTGCAGAAAAGAACCTTAACGAAATAATGCATTTAATATTTTGGATAAATAATAAGTTGAATTTTACAGCTAAAAAACATAAGACAATACAATATAATTTTATCTTAAAATTATTACTAAATTAAAATAAAAAAAAATTAAAATTAAAAAGCGGACAGTTCATAATTTTTTAAAATTATGAACTGACGATTTTTAAATCCAATTTTCGAATGGTAACAATGGCAATACAGTTTTGATATTGGAAGGCCAGCAATTTGATGATACAATGCAATGATTATGCAAATTAGTTGTTTCAAATCATTGTGTGTTTGAAACACGCAGAAATTTAGCTTAACATACACTTAATGTACCGAATAAGGTACACCAGATAATCGAATTTATCACAGGAAATACGTAATTAGCGCGTATCTGAACCCGATGCTATGATGACTCGAGAAACTCATCATAGAAACAGGGGTCGAACCCTGAAAGCATAGCAGTTCCTCCTGATGACAACTATTCATTATTCTTATACATCGTATGTTATTTGTTAGTCAATACATAAAAAATTTCATTTGTTAAACTGTCGTACGTATACTATTATATACTATTTGAATAAATACAAATCATTACACTATTATACCATGATAGTCAGATGTGGTGTGTAACTGCTAGATGCGCCAGCAATGTGTCAGTGCGGTACCTCGAATACTCTTAAGCACACATTATCAGTGGTACGCAAACGTACTATTCCAAAAGATAGCATCTGAAAATACTCGAAAACAAGGGACTTTGTACGCGTATGAAATTCAAAAACTACGATCACGCATCGTGGTGTTTCACACAAAGATGTGGTCGCGCTGCATCCGCGCTCCGCGATCTGCAATCCATCATCATTGAGGAATATCATAACTATTCAAGGGTGCAGTGAGAGAGGATTTAAAGATCCCGTTTATGCCGGCGCGAATCGGTGGTCGCTAAGATGAGTCAATATGATGTTTTACATGTGACTTTGATGTTTAATATTTTACAAATAATATCATTATACAAATAATATTATGTATATTTCAAAATTCTGTCTTTAAGAATGTTTTAAGAACAAGACAACATATCTCTAGTCGATCAAATTTGGAATTAATAAATTTTTATAAAATAGTCTTGATAATTATTTAAATTATCAAGGAAATCAAACGATATAAAACATTATCAAAGAAATCAAACATTTTTACCTGCTTGATTCCGTAAACATCATTTTTACCTGTTCGCTTTTAGCAGGTAAATCGAGACACTGTTGTGTTTGGGATTTAGTTCGACACAGCAAATAAGGTTTTATGATATCGAGCAAATAAGATGCACATTTCTGTGCAGTTTGAACCTTGAAAAACAAGCGACGTTTGAATTTTTGTTAGAAAATAAAAATTACGCAATTTACACTTTAATTCAACAGAAATTTAACAAACATTTGATTATTTTCTATATTAAAATTAAGAAAAAATATAACTGTCGAAAAACAAAGTTCGACCTTTAGCATCCATATAACATATTAACAAGTATGTAAATGCCAATTCAATGTATTTATTTTCATTTAGATAAGGATTTTATATATAATATCCAATTATATTTTACTTAAATTATGGAAATAATAATATTCGTGATTATTAATAGAAAAGAAATGTGTATTTAAAAGCACATTAGAAAAAATAACTGTTTAATGGTTTCATTGGATTTGTTCATTATCAAAATCATTTAAGATAATATGACATTAATTATTTATTTTTGATAGAATTTTTGTGATTTAATAATTAAAAAAATAACGAAATTCCAAAGACCAAATATAAATGTATATTATATCTATAAATGTGTACATTTAATGTATATATTAAACACAGTTAAACAATAGTTAAGCAAAAATACATATATACTTACAGATTAAACTTGTAAACTGATGCTGAAAGGTTTGAAATTTAATTAAATTCGTTTTTGATGCAATTTATATTCAATTAAAAATTTCAAAATTAAAAATTTGAATATAAAAAACATAACTGTAATAAGTTTTTTATTTACTAATTCTTTGTCAGTAAATTCAAAAATCATCTCTAAAATCAAAAGCAAACCTCAACTTTATCGGCGTTTGAGTATCCTCCCGCATTTATCGGAACAGCAAAACTATCAGTAAATGCTTCTAGTGTTCCCAGCTTGCCCGGAAAAACGAAATCAAAAAGACTCCATAATTCACGCAAATTATTTTGAATAGGCGTTCCCGATAATATAATACGATGCGGAGTATTAAACTAAATATTAAAATCGAAAACTTAAATTACTTAAAAAATAGTTTGAAAATGCGAGGACAAACTAAAATCACTAAAAAGGAGAAAACTATTGATTTAAATTACATATAAAATTGTAATAGAATAATAGAACAAATATATAATTAAAAGCAAACAATTAAAATCAGAACCAAGTAACTTTGTGAATTTCAGAAGAAAAAAATTTTTTAATGTAATTTAAAATTAATGCTTTAAATCGACAAGGTTAAAAGAAGTAATGTTGCAGGAACAAATCAAATCAGCTAACTAAAAGAAAATCAAATAAAAAATAAAAATTTTTAAAAATTAATAATTTTAATAATTATTAAATTATCAAAATTTAATAATTAAATAATAAATAATTAATAAATTATTTAATATTTTATATTTTTCAAACTTATTAATCAAATAATCAATGAAATTATCAGAAATTAAGTATTCAATTTATCTCCTAGAGTGAGTCTCCTAGAGTATTTATATATTGCAAAATAGAGACTACATGTATCATTTATTCTATTTCTAAAAATTTCGTTTGAAATTTTCAGTAATTTTTTTAAAATATAAAACAAAAGTGTTTTAATCAAACAAAAATTCTATCCTAGCATTTAAAAAATATTTTGAATGAAAATTAAATAATGAAAATAAATAAGTATAATTTAAATTGCATTTAAATAAAAGAAAATTGAAATTAACCTACTAATTTGCAAGCTACTGCAATTTGGGCTTCTGGATTTCTTATTCGATGGCCCTCATCCAGGATAACATAATGCCATCTTACGTCTGTCAAGAGATCAATTTGTTCAAGCAATGTTCCATAACTTGTTAGAATTATATTGCCAGTCTTAGTAACACAATTAAGTAAAAGGTCCTTCTGAAAGTCAGTATTTGTAAAAGGAAACAATCTCCTTGATAATACCTTCTTTCCGGCATAAGCACCTAAGCTGTGAAATACAGATACACGGAACGTAGGTGCCCATTGATGAAACTCCTGTACCCATTGAAATAGTAACGTTGTAGGTGTAATTATCAGTACAGGGCCAAGACCAGAATAGCTAAAATATAAAATAAAAATTTAAGATTAATCCAATGAAATATCAATTTGAATATGCATTTAAAAATAAATGTAATATTATTCAATAATATTCTATTAAATATTAAAATTTAATAGAATATTAAATAATAGGATATTATTTAATATTATTTAATAATATTCTATTATATGATATTTGAATTGCTAGCCCAATTTTTTATTGCCAATCTAGGTTTAAAAATTGTAAAATTGCAAATCGAATTGACCTTTGTACATATTTTCATTAGGGGATATTTGGGTTCAAAAAGGTTGTTTATAGTTTGATTAAATTGCTTATGATAAGTGATTATGATATGATTTAAATTTGTTTTGATGTATTTGTAACAACGTTTCAAATTCGAAAGTTCAATTAAAATGCAAGAAATTTCAACTTTTAAAATTTGTAGTGACTTTTAAATTTGGCTCCATATTTTGTACGACATTTATTTTTAAGTAAAGGACATTTCCAGTAGAAGGAAAATTGTATATAGTAATACTCATAGGAAAAAAACAGAAAATGCAGAATTTTTTATAGATCATCAATTCAAACGAATAGATACATTGTTATCTATAAATATTTTGTACGATATATAAATGTATAATTGAAAATATATTTTATCATATAAATTGATAATAAAAACAAAAAAAAATAAATAAAATCTGAATATAATTGAATTCATTGAATATAATTGAATGTAATCTGAATTTAATCAGATTAATTGAAAATAAAAATATAAAAATAAAATTGAATAAAATCTGAATATTTTACATTTTTAATCAAAATAAAATTCGATTTTCTTTTAGAAAGGTAGTGCTATTAAAAATTAAAACTAATTCAAATTTTATCAGCTTGAGAGTATAAGCTTTCATGAATATCCAAAGCTTTAAGGATTAATTGATAATAAGCATGCATTAGAATTAAGATAAGATGTAATAATAGGGAACATCTATACATCTGTATTCGGCCCATATTTCTCGACTAAACATAGCACAGGGCCAAAGTAGATGACCTGCTGCTATGAAAATCGTTTAGAATAAAAAGTTTTCTAATGCTTAATTACCCAGGCCTCACTTTAAAAATCTAAGAAAAGAAGAAATAAATGAAAAAATTAGTTTCGAATGAGTCGATCAAACGTGTCTCTCAATACTTGGCACTTGAAGAAGTACCCATCAAATGCTTGAACAAGCATTTACAAGCATTTGCAGATACCATCATTTGTTCGAATATAAAATTGACAATTATTTACGCAAAGGTGATCATAGTGTCCGTGAATTAAAGCTCTGACTATCAAAGCCATGTTTTTTTTAATTTGGTAGAATCTCGTTGTGTTGTATCATTGCGGGAGAGTTCAAAAACTCAGATTATAATTCGTTTATTTTTCTGTCACATATAAACATGTTGTATCGATATAGATAAGGCATTAGAAGCGATCGAAATTCTGGAAATATTTGATCTTCATATTGTTTCGATAGGCTAGGATTCCGTAACTGGCGATAGTGGCTAACATGACATGTTAAATATTGTTCCAGCTTTTTTAAATTTAATAACTTGTGTCTTCTCTATATTTACCTATAATTCATTATTCTTACAGCATCTAGCCAAATTGTATAAAGAAGTTGTCGTATATTTGTGAAAACTATCGATAAGTTGTCTGTGTTCATAATAAATAAACCTCATCCATGTCAGTTAGTTAATTTAACGAAGTTTAAATTAATTAAACGTTCCAAAACATATGACTATTTTTCATAGCAATGACAGATTTCAGTTTTCAGACAGATTTCGCTCTGAAATATTTTTTAAAAAATATCTGATATTTGAATATGAACAACAGCATATTATATGGTGAAATTATATGGTAGCATCTTAAGTGATCATTTAAGATTTGTTGTTTAGATGTTTCTTAAGATTTGTTTGTGTCAAAATTATATAATTTTTATTTGGTTTTATTTTATAATTTTCATTTTCAATAAAAATTAAACAATAAAAAATTATTGTTTAAACGAATTCTGATTTATTTTATATTTTATTTATCAATTTTCAATAAAAAATTATTGTTTACTAAAATTCTTATTTTTATAATTTGTTAGATATTTGAATGAAACAATCAAAATTATTAAAAAATAATTAACGAGCATATAATATTTATTTAATAAATTGAATTTGAATGAGGATTGCGATGGTGTGATAACATTTAAATTTGAAAAAAAACTGGCAAAAACCATTTGACCAAATATTTCGATGCCAAGCTGGTATCATCTTCAGCAATTGTAATTAGCTTGAACACTTATAAATTTTCTTGAAAAAAAAATTATTTATTTAATTAAGAATATTTATTTAATTTTAAATAAAAAATTATTAACCAGCGATATTTCTAATAAATTCTACAATATTTGAAGCACAAGAGAAATTTGATAATTTTATATTAAATAATTAATTATTTGATAGTACCTCTAGTATTTCGAGTATAAAGTTATAAACCAAGTGTTAAACCCATTCAATTGCATGCTTAAAAATTCATACCGCAAATGGTCGTTTGGAAGATCGCTGTAAAGTAATGAAGTCAAAAATACGATAATCTGAATTGTTTTCCCTAGACCCATTTCATCGCCAAGGATACCACCGCATTCTTGCTGATGTAAAGAATACAACCAGCGAATTCCATCCTTTTGATATCTTGCATAATAATAAATAAAATTAATTCAATCAATTTTTGATTTCAAAATAAAATATCAAAGTCCACTCATTTCATTTTTATAGTCCACTCATTTCATTATTATATTCCACTCATTTCATTATTATATTCCATCCATTTTATTTTTATATTCCACTCATTTTATTTTTATAGTCCACTCGTTGCATTTTTATAGTACATTCAATTTAGTATTCTAAAAACTTTGAAGCCTGATAAAATGCATAGTAATGATTAAACTGTATATGATCAGTATAGCTTAGGAAACATTGAGAATATACCAAAAGTTGGAGAACAAAGAGGATACGAAAAACCAAACAGGTAATCACAAAGAATATAGTGAAACGTTTCTTTAGAATTACTTCAAAGAAACTAAATTTATTGATATGGCTCGTATTCTCAATGTTTCTATTAAAACGACAAGAAGGCTATATACCAGATATCTCGACGGGGAATTATGTGACTTCTCGCAGTTTAAATCTGTTAAGAAAAGAAATGTGATACGAAGAAAGATTTCTATAATTAAATTATCCGAAATATGCGCAAATCCATGTATGGCAATAAAATCTATTTGAAAAGCTCGAGATTGGCAATACTTCAAATATGTACGCTCCATCGAACGTTTGTAGGATTATTGAAGATATGGATTATACTCGAAAAACCTTGAATTACGTTCCTAGAAATAGGAACAGTAATTCAAATAAGGAAGTAAAGTGTCAGTATGGAGCTGTTTAAACCATATACAAGACAACCAATTGATATTTCGTGAGAGTCAAGATTTAATTTACATACTTATAAAAATTAGGTTAATTCCCTAAAAATACTAAATGTTATGCTAACGTTGCTAATTCAAAGGGGACAAATACGCCATTCATATAGAAGGTGTCTCTACTTATAAGATAGGCAGCTTTAAGTCTATTAATATTTCTAATTTTATACGCACAGAGTTGCCGGCTTTGTTGACTAGTGAAAGGAAATACATTTTCCTAGGCAATGCGTCTATTCATAAGACGAGGAATGTTAAAGAAGCATTTGCAGAAAAAATACTATACTAGTACCACTTCAATGAAGTTTTTACAGTTTTTATCTCTTCTAATTGTAATTGTAAATATATGAACGAAGACGAAGTGAAATACGAATTTGGATTACATAATTTTATTTATGCAGCTATTAACTAAAGGTTTTGTTTTTAGCTATAGTTTATTATTTCACAACAAATATTTTATTCGACTTTAATACTTTAATATCTTATTCGACTTTAATACAAATATTAACAAATATTTTGTCGAGTAAAATAGCTTTAAGGAGCTATTTAACTAAGAATAATTAAATTAAATATAAAATTTTTACTTTCACAGGAAGTTTACGAGAAAATATTTCAATATAAAACTTTAACTCATATAAAAGCTTTTACTCATATAGCATCTTCCATAGATTGACAGGAATCCTAAGTTGTTCATCGATGATTAAATCGTCATCGTTATGCTTTAGTTGTTCTACATTTCTATAAAGTAATTAAACACGATAAAGTAACATTTTTTGATATTGGACTTACTTTATTCGTTCTAAGTAAAACGCTAAATTGCCATCGTCATAATCACATCGCTCTTTACAAATTCTGCTACGCTTTCGACTACTAGTTTGGCCAAATGACGAGGTGTCATTGTCAGATAAATCAGATATAACTTCAGCATCGATATCAATGGGTTCAATTGCGTTCATACAAATATAAATATCTTAAAATTTAATTTAAATAATGAGCATTTAAATCATCATTATCAAAAACAAAGCTAATATATAATAGAAATTTTAATTTTTAAGTTTAATTTTTAAATTTACGTTAAAATTTAAATTTGTTAACTTTAATTTGATAAGAAAAAAGCTAGATTATAAAATTTAAATTTAGAAATTTGATTTCATAAAATTAAAGGTTAATTTAATTATAATTTGTTATCTTTAATTCGATAAAAATAAAATTAGATTATCAATAAAATTTGAATTTAGAAATTGTATTTTATAAAATTAAAGTTTAAAAAATTGTCTTGAATATAATAAAACAAACAAACTTACAGCGCTTCCGTACACAGTAGTTCAAAATTTACGAGTTAACAATTCGAATTACGATTTAACAATTTACAGTTAGCAATTTACGAGTTAACAATTGAAAAAATAAACGATTAATGAAATTTACGAAATTAACGAAACACAATAATATATACACGTGGATCAATGGTAAACATCGTTTAGACCAATCATAAAAATGAAACAATCTCATTCAAGTGTGCATTTTGCCTAAGATCGGTATGCTTGAATAAAAACGGACAAGTTCGGGAACACAAGTCTGACCATAAGAGATGTTTTGGTTCAGGAAAGGAACCAGCTACATCACAACTGCGGTCTTCCTCGTTTAGCGATCGCAATTTTAGAGCAACGCATGGGCAACATTCAGGTGTACTCATCGACACCACAGTACATAATCCGAGATCTTCGTAGCATGCGCCGGCATTTTGGAACAGGTTTAACCATCCAATGTATACACATCGAAACAGATTCCATGGTGTTTGAGGGCACAATCAGCTTGTCTTATGTCTTCTATCATTTAAGATGCTTTATGTAAGCAATCCGTAGAAAGCTGGACTGCGCTAATGAGCTTTCCAAAGTTACGTCTGGGTTATAATCCTATCAGCAAATTTAAAAAATGATAAGCGACTCAAAGACACATTACGCATCTTTTGTCTTTAATGGAGGGCGCAACATTGCTAGCTGTTTAGATATTTTCGTCAGTTCGAAGGGCAGACAAATTTCGCGTAACAGCTATCGAATGAAAACGTCAAATTTGGTGAAGTTATTAGTCTAGCAAGGTTTGGTAACTACAGTAAAGTAATAAGACGATTGAAGTCTGACGGCATTTGCTCATCATCCTCGATGATTATTGAGTTGACAGATCTACACCCTACATATAATTCCACATTAATGAGTTAACCACATCAAGCATTAACAATTACGTTCAATTCTAAAGTAGTCTTACGTACTATACGTTATTTTACTTCAGCCACTTCGCCTGGGTGCTTTGGATTACACCCCCGAACATCTTCAAGATATGCTTTCGACTGATCACAGTGACATCTTACAACAACCAACGAACCTTGTCAATTATTTGCTTGCGGCATTGTTATCACTATCCATATCAGAATTCTTGACCAGTACGAATTTAATTCCGCTTAAAAGCCATACGGTGGAATCATACCTGTAGCAGTGGGAGAAACTATGCGTCGTCTCTGTACAAAGTGTGCTTGCCAAAAACTAAAAAAGGAATTTGATGGAGCTCTTAATCCTCATCATGTCGGTGTAGCTACTTCTAATGTCGTTGAGCATATTGTCTATCCTATTAATCTCGTACACAAACATCCATCGTCTAATTCTGATTTGGTGTGATTAAAATTCCATTTAAAAATCGCTTTCAACTGTTTAAGAGGAGATGTTCTAATTCGGTCGACAGCCTATTCCCTGAAAGTTCTGCTTGAGTCAGGTGGTGTTACGAACAGTCCTCAAATTAACAAAAGGCCGGACAGGATCCTTTACGATCCATGTGCGATGTTCAACAGGGGGATCCACTTGGACCCATTCTGTTTTCTCTAACGAATCAAAGTATCATCCAAGAATTGGATGTGATTTCGGGTGTTTTAATCTTTTGGTTTTGGACGACGGAAGTATCGGGGGTTCAATTCAGCTCATTATAAAGACCTTATCCAACTAATCAAATGCATTCAATAGTAGTCAATCCTAATCTCAATTGGAGAACAACGGAAATGATAAATCATCACGATGCTATTCATTTCATTCAATATCATTTCCGCAAATACATGACTTCGAACGAAACGTCGAATTTTACTTTACTGGGAATTCCCATCGGAAGCACGGATTTTTGTGCTTCGCACCTTGAGTGTGCCATTTTGCCAAGTTTATTAAGAGTTCTCGACGCACTATCTGGACTTATTGACCCGCAGATCGTTTATCTTCTTTTATGTCATTCTGCTTCAGCCCATCGTATTATCCATTTGAAGTGGACAGTCGATCCTTTTGCATAAACTCTGCTCTAAAGCTTTTTGAAAACGCTGTCACTAATGTAATTAACGAATTAGTCGGGATACGACTAGATTTTCGCTCACAAATCCAAACATTTTTTCGTTGAGTATGAGTAGACTTGGTATAAGAAGTTGTCAAGTCCACGCTCCTGTTGCTTAAGTCGCTAGCCTTGCCAATGCTACTACTCGGACATTTGAGTTATTACACCGAGATTACCTATCCGAATTTATTGCGGATGATATTGTTTTGTACAAAACACTTGTTACAATCGTGCTTGAGCAGGAAAATAAATCAAGTGTTGAGCACTAAACTAATCGAGACATCAAATCCTTTTGACGTATCACGTCTTTTTATGGTTAGTTGTGCACACGCAAATGCCTGGTTGCAGGCTATGTCGACTAATATTAACTCGCTATGCTTGTTACCAGCTGAATATCGTATCCTTGTAAAAATGTGGTTGGAAGTACAAGGACTACGTGTGGATCGCGAAACCCTGAATCTTATCATAGACTTAATAGAACGGCAATCGATATGTATGGGGAATGGAACGCAGAGGGCTTGAGTTTCATTCGCAAAATAGCGCGTTATCTCGCTGCTCGTCATAATGTTCCTTATATAAAAGTGGCTTAAGAATTATTCCAGCGAAATTCGTTGGCTCTAATGATAGGAAACCAAAACACTAATGAAGAGCGTTCCAGAGAGGATACGTAGTGGGGTAGAGTTACATCTAATGTTCTGACTACCCGTGATGCCGACATATCTCTCATTACCTAGATTTTTTAGCATTCGCCAAAAAAGAGCATTCCTTTTGTAAACAACATGGATCATTTTCCTCTTTTATCAAAATCCATAATATATTCGGACGAATGCTTCGATTATGATATCACCTCGAATCGAGTAGTACAATCAATTAGCCGATCGTCAGAGACTAATTGCATCGAATTCAGCGAATTGCCTTTGTTGCAGAGCAGATACCCTTAAAAAGAAAAACTGAGACTCATGTTATCGACTCGGACAACGTATGATCACTTGTACCTTGTATGTCCACTAACGAATAAAAGTCCCGATCAAAATCAGTTAGTCGAACGAGCAGACAACCCCTCTTTTTAGAGTTGACCCACTTCTGTTGATTAGAGCAAGCTGGAAATATCTTTTCTTAAAAGCTGGATATCAGTAATTTATAGGAAAATACCATTTATATTGGCTATTTCATATTGGCGTCGGATTATATTTCACTAGTGAATAGTAAAGAATATGTTTCTTTATCTTTAAACGATCTAAACATTTAAGGATTTAAAAATTGAATAATTTCAATATTTTTTGTTTTTGCGAGCTGTTTCAAAAACATTTAATTAGATTAATTATCCACCAATGTATTTAATTTTAAAAGGGTATTTTTAAATTATCCGAAAACCGGAGTGGCGAAATAAGATACCCTTCTTTCATGCATTAATGAAAAGTTTCGAGTAACAGAATGAAATTTTTTAAAATGAAAATGTTATATTATGTATAAATATATTTATATTTTAATATTAATATATTTGTGGATATAAAACCTACTTTGACAACCTTTCGTCAGTGAGACGATCCACTTCGGTTGATGAGGTCAAACTGGAAGCAGATGCTTGCCGAGACTTGTGAACATTATACTGCGGTATTATTGCATAACTCATGGAAAGCGATGGCTCGATCTGATTGGATAAGGGACTTGGACGAGGACACCATATAGGGCGACTCAACCAAGTCAAGTGGCGGCCAAAAGGATGATAGTTTTTAAGTTGATTTAATGAATCGTATTATTTTAACTTGGCTATAAAGCTTTGTTCAAATTTTTAAAATGTAAACAAATTAAAGGTTACTTTAATTTATATTAAAATATTAATTTGTTAACTTAAATTAGATAACAATAAAGTTAGATTATTAATATTATTAGAATTTAGAAATTTAATTTCATAAAATTAAAGGTTAACTAAGTTTATTGAAAAAATAAAATTAAATAATTAATTTAATTAATAAATACTTTTTTAATAAAAAAAAAACGTTAAACATATTTGTTTTTATTTAAATAATCATAATTTTAATTTAAGTTTCTTTTAAATTCAAGGTAAGTCATTATCAGAATAATATATAATTCACTGATATAATAATCAGTTACTAAATGTTACTAGTATTTTATTCTAGAGACTGCAAAAGTTAGCCAAGCAGTAAAATACGGCAGTGTTGTTAATCATTTGCGTATCTAACATTTCGTTTCACTTCTTCATTTTATTATTTGTCTCGGTTATTCTACAATTCTTCCTATCGTTGATAATCTCGTTTTCCTAGGCTTTCATTTCGACAACCGACTTTCACTTAAACCTCTCTTTGGAGATAAAGTACGTTTATCTACCTTGATACTCTGCAACCTCCGTCAAGTTCGTAGATTGATCGATTTCCCTTCTTGTATGGCTCTCATATCTTCTCTCCTGTTTTCCAGACTTGATTATTGTCTTAGTCTATTTTCCAACTTACCTAAATCCACTCTTCTTCCTTTACAACGCATCGTCTACGCAGTCGTCCGAATTCTCCTCCGTCTCCGTCGTTTCGATCATACATCCTACCATCTTGCTTCTCTCGATTTGCCTACAATTCATTGTCGTGTTCAAATTCGCCTTCTTCTCGTTGCTTTTCGCCTTGTAACTTTTCATACCCCTTCATTTATCAGCCTTCTTTTTCTCGACAATTATCGTGCTGTTTACTGTTCCTTGCGTTCCTGCCTTTCCCTTCTTTTACATGTCCCAAACTACCCTACCTCCTTTGGATTCCACTCCTTCCTGGTTGCTGCTTCTCTATCGTGGAATCATCTGCCCATTCATATACGCCAATCAACTTCCCTGCAGTGCTTCAAACGACAAATCCGATCCCATTTTAACAATTTATCTGCTTGACCTTTTCATTTTTTGTTTGTGGACTTGTAAGCGTGCAGCTTGTACGCATTTGCCACGCTAAATAAATTTGTATTATTATAATAATCAGTTACTAAATGTTACTAGTATTTTATTCTAGAGACTGCAAAAGATAGCCAAGCAGTAAAATACCGCAGTGTTGTTAATCATTTGCGTATCTAACATTTCGTTTTACTTTCTTCATTTTATTATTTGTCTCAGTTGTTTAAAAAAATAAATATGGATAGCTTTAAAGGAATAAGGAAAATATTTCCATTTATTTAAAAGTACAATGATTCGATAGCTCCTGTTATCATCATCAAGATTAAAATTAAATTTTGATCCTAATGATGAAATTAAATGAATCATGATGGACTAAATTAATGAATTAATGAATTCTGATGGACATGAATCCTAATGGACTAAAATTAAATTTTAATTCTAATAATCATTTTTATTTTAATCATGATGATAGCAGGAGCTATGGAAATATTATACTTTTAAATAAACTAAAATATTTCTTGCTTTGTTCCGTTAAAACTATCTAATAGAAAATGGAAGGAGATAATGGATTTAGTGTGTACTATTAAATACATGTATGATTTCGTTCTCGCAAGATTTTATTGACAAATTTCAAATTAAAAAATAATCGATGTTGTTGTTTTTAAATCAGGATCAACCAAAACACAAATTTATTTTTGGATTTCGCTAGCTGCTGTCTAGCAGAAAAACGTACAAATTGTTCATCCTGAATGAACTATTTGTTTGTGATAATTATAACAGCAGCAATCAAAATATAAAATAAATTTGTGTTTGTTGATCCTGCTGGGAAATTCTGAATTTCAAATTAGTAAATTATTCATTGTTTAATACCATAAAAGGAATTCAATACCTTTTTCGCATTGCGATTTTTACGGGGTATTGAGTTTTCATGTTTATGAAACACATTTTTCGTAAAATACCTAAAATAGTCAAATTCATTTATAAAAAGTTTAAACATTTATTGGAGCACTTAAGAATAAATATGCAATAAGTTATTACATAAATAATTATTAATCATAATACATTTGTTAGAAATCATACTCCATAGTAGATCAGAATAAAGGTTTTTTTGCTATGTGACAATGCACTCATTGTGAAGATCCGTCACAAATTCGAGCAACAATTTTTTTTATCAATAATCGATTGATTGATAAGACATGCGCATCTATCGATGGCGTGTCTCGAAGTCAGCTTGCAAAGTCGATCTTGGTGAAGGATTCTTAGACTGACGTGTCAGATTTTCAGGGACTTATTTACTAAATGGTAGAAACAATAAAGACTTAGATGTGTGTCTAGCAAATGCAGTTTTGAATTAATTACGTAGCTCACTCATTGACAAAACCAACGATTATAAGATAGATCATCTTACCGACAATCATATAAGATCATAAACATTAGGTGACGATCAAACGAGAAATGTCATCGGTCTATGCTGTGATTGTTATTTTTTGTTCATATAATATTAAAACTCATATTTAAATACGTTGTTTAAACACAGCTATAATAATTTCAAATGGCGAATTGTTGATGGGATGTCAATGGCACTCGAATCTTTGATTCTAACATTTCGAATATTCAAAATATTAGAATCAATTATGATTGATTCTAATAAAACATTTCTGATTGCTATATACAGACGATAAAGATAAGTAAACCGAATATATTGAATTGCCAGTTTATTATATCAAATCTGTATAATTAATATATTATCGAAATAATATAAATATTAAAATATTCATAATTGATTAATTTATAAAATTTAAGCGTTTAAAATATTTATAAATTTATAATATTTAAACAGTATATTTAATTAATTTCAATTTTTTATTTTAACTTGATATAAGTTATATAAAATCTCATAACAATTATTTATAATTATTTATTATCTAATTATTAAATTTTAATTTATTGATTTATCATTATTTTATTTATTTATTTTCATTTATTTGTATTTATTTTATAATTATATTAAATACGTAAACTCAGTTAGCTGATTTGATTATTAAAATAATATAAATATTAAAATATTCATAATTGATTAATATAAATATAATTTATAAAATTTAAGCATTTAAAATATTTATAAATTTAAACATTATATTTGAAATATAAGAAAACCCCACTGTCTTTATCAGAATACAAATATTAGAGAAGAGCTTACAATTTGATTTTTTGTTGCTCCAAAAAGTTGCAAAATATTTTAATCTATTTTTAAGAGTTAAATCTCATATTTGAAATAAATACGATAAAAAATCAATTATTTCCGAGATCAGAGATATACAAATTCTAAAAAGTGCATCTGCCATAGTTAAATTTCATATTTGAAATAAATATAATTAATCATAATAATTGAAATAATATTCTAACAAGTGAATCTGTAAGATTTATTTTATTTAAAAAACGAATCAAACAAGCTTCTAGAGTTTAAAAATAAGCTATGATTTAAAGTGTAGGTTATTCAAACGAATGATAAAGTTGTATCATTTCTATTAAATCTATTCAACTTCCAGCTTCTGTTTTCGTCTGCCATTGTAATCAGGTATGTGAAATATCACCCATATTGGAACGGCAGTAATTCCTACAGCAATTGTACTAAGCAAGCCCACATATTGCTAAAGAACAGTGAACTAGAAAAATAAACTGGTCAATTGACTTACAGCTGTTGATATCTTTACATTAGGAGGTCCTCTTAAAGGTACTAGATATCCTCTACGGAATTGATTTAATACCTTCGGTGTTAATTTTGTTAGCAACATTTAGAAAAATCAGGAAATGAATTAATCTGAAGTGCTCGGAAATAAAAATGAATATCTAATTGATACACTTTACAAAAATTTCAATTTTTATAAAGATAATTATAAAAATTATCAGATTATTTTTTATTGTAAAAAATAATCTGACTTTTGAATAATTTTTGTTATTTAATAGTTTACAATTGTTTATATTATAACAAATATTATTAATATTATAATATTATAAATATTATATTAATATTATAAATAAAAAACGATTTGCATTCAGTTTATAAATTTGGCTGAAATAAAAGGGAGTTGACTGTATATCGCGGAAAAACATAAATCGGCTTGTTGGTAAATACAATTCTATTGTAGAAGAACGCTTAAAGATAAAATTGCATTCCTTAATATAGTCCCTTCAATATACTATCTTATGTTATATTTAAGTTGCAGGCTTTAAGTTACATTAGATAGAAGGTATATCACGATCTTGCATTCGATTGATTATTATGAGCTTTGAATTATGAGAAAACTTCAAATTGCGAATGTTCATATTATAAGCATTTGTTAATCGGCAATTTCCACTTTATGTTTTCTGTTTATTTCTGCTTTTAATAAATTTGATTTTATGGATTAGCACAATCCATAAATTTTATAGATTCCAGAATTTATAATCTAGAATTGTATGGATTAGCATACTCTATAATTTTATAGCATTATTTTAACGATTATATATTTAAATTACTGTCGATTTTAAATGTGATGAAATGCTTTGCTGAATAGTGTTAAAAAAGCATTATTTCATTAAATAAAAAAATATTATCCAATCAACTTTTAGGTTATAAAAGTTGATTTTACTCGGAAATACCGAAGCGATACACGCACATTGCACCTTTGAATATTACAAAAACTTTAACAGGAAAATTTAAGTCGTCTATTTATTATCATAAATAGTTTAAAAATTCATTGATTAAAATCAATGAATTTTGAATAATTAAATATCATCGAATATTATGTAACCATAAACCTATTATTATATATCAACAAGCTATTATTATAATTATTAATACAATATAAGGAATTAACCGAATATCAAAGAGAAGGCATAGCCATTCCGACTCGCTTTGGTTGTCTCAGAATTGTCAGTCCATCGACATTATGTACCACAGAATGGGATTTCTCGTCAGCTATGTGTTCACCACTTCAAGCCGGATTGGTTGGGATTAAGTTCGACCATGCGAAAAACAAAATTTCAAAAACTAGATATTTGGAGCGGAACGGTAAAATAAAGGGAGACGTAGATGTCTTATTAGACAGGAGTAATAACGTTATGCGACAAGCAATTCTTCAATCGCAAGCATAAAATGCTGCAACGTGGCTTTTATCTAGAATTCCTGAAGAATCGAAACTACGTCTTTCAAAAGTAGAATTTAGAGATGGAATATGCACTCGCTATGCTTGGCCACTTCACAATGCCCCCGAAAAATGCATCTGTGGTGATTAAAATACCGTTATACATTCTATGTCCTGCCGTGGTAACGGGAAAACATTTGTTCGACACAACGAGGTACGAGATACTTTTGGTCAGATATTGCGAAAGACATTACGTCATGTGGAAATTGAGCCCTTACTATCAAATGTTAGCCCTTCGGTAAAATTTGCAAATTCGTTAACAACCAGAGATTGTTGCGCGCGTTTGGATATTGTATACTAAGGTCTATTTCGCGGTGCAACGGAGTGGACGTTTTTTGACGTCAGTATTCATAATCCGTTGGCTCCATTTTACGTCAGTCAAAAGCCTGCAAACATTTGTGAATTGCATAAAAATGAAAACGCACAATATATTTAGAAAGAGTAACCACGGTCGAAAATGCCTCGTTTATTCCATTAATTTTTTCCTCGCTGGGTGGAACATCATAGGAAGCCGGAGCTTCCTATTAAAACATCTTGTATTAAAACATCTTGCATATTTAGAGTCCAGTGAAACCAAGACATACGCAAACGCAATTTGTTTAATGTGAAAAAGAATTGGTATCACATTAGTAAAGGCTAACTCATGGACCTATCGAGTTAATCGAATAGGTAACCCAATATTTTGTGTAAAAAAATTTTTGATTTTAAATTATTATTAAAAAAATATTAACAATATTATATTATTAATATTATAATGATATTATACAAAATTTAATAATAGTCTAGATTATAGAAAATATAATAAAAAATATTTATTCTAAAATTTAAATCAAAAATCTAAATTTTAACGTCTTTGATAGATTATTTATTAATAACTTATTATTTATTAATATATTTTTGATAAAATTAAATATTTGAATTAAGATGAACTAAAAACCTAAACTGTTAAGATGCAAAAATACATAAAGTATTTGCAATTGTGTGATTTTAATTTCTAAATTAGCGAGTACGTATATCACCAAAATATGAAATGAATTCTGCTTTCTATCTTGCAAAATTCAGTAAATTGAATTAATAAATGAAATTGATTAATTAAATTAACTAATAAAAATAAAAATTCTGTAGATAAAGCAAATCGCTTACAATAGTTTAAAATATGTTACGATTAATACTAACGAACCCTTCAGAATTATCGAAGTTCGTAAAATAAATAAACTCGTAAGCCTCCGAATTTTCGAGGTGATTTGGTTTGAATAAACACGAAAGATGTCCAAAATAATTTTTTAAAAATCGTCTATTTATTATCAATTTAAATCAATGAATTTTGAATAATTAAATTTGCGATTTAAAATAATTATCGAGTAAAACCAATTTTCTATTTTATACAAAAGAAAAAAGTTATCAAAGATAAAAATCAAGAAGTAGTAATTTAGTGCTTGAAATGTTTAGATACAAGTATTCATCGCAAATCAGTTTCGGAAACTAATTATACAAAACAAAAAAACTGCGTTAAAAATACAACGTTTTATTGTATAAGACGATATATCTTTTTGATCTTTCCACTTTTTATTGACGATTTTGTTCGATTATTGTTCGTGAATTTTGCAAATATTCACAGCTTTAACTATTTTACTTTTTAAGTTTATAAAAATATAATTTATAATTTTGATGTATTGAAATATGTTTTTATGCTAAAAACATATTTTAAACTAGATTACTATAAAAATAACATCAAGCAGAAAATAGTAAAATATATAAATCAACAAAATATTATTAAAAATATTTATACATGGCCCCGCTGCTATGTTGGGTAGAGGAGTTAGGGGCCGAAACCTGATAGCATAGCAGTTCCTCCTGATGACCTCTAATTCTTATTCTGATACAACGTCTGTTATTTATTAGTCAATTCATAAAAATGACGTTTATTTTAAATTTCATTTTTTTATTTTAACTTGATTTAAATTATATAAAATCTAAAAACAATTATTAATTTGATTATTTAATTATTAAATTATGATTTAGCATTATTATGTTTTGTTTAGTTTATAATTATATTAAATACGTAGACTCAGTTAGCTGATTTGATTAGTTCATAAATTTTACTAAGAGAATTCGAAACAAAAATAGAAAAGCATTTAGGTTTTAAAGCTATTTGAAAATGGCGTAGAAAAGTTACTTAAATCACATAAAAACATCGTGAATTTGTCAACAAACTAATGTGGAATGTCAAAAGTTGCAGTACTATTGACGCTATTCATGCAGCACGTCTTCTTTAGAAACACCGTGAAAAGCGAAAAGCCATTCACATGGCCTTCCTGAATCTCGAGACGGATTTTGATCGCGTCTCACACGAGATTGTCTAGTATGCATTTAGATGCCACAAAGTACCATAAGAGATTGCTGTGTGGACCAAGCTGTTTTATAAGACGTTTATTTAATAAACGTCATTAAAATGACGTTTATTTTCAAATACAATTTTTTATTTTAACTTAATTTAAATTATAGAAAATCTAAAAACAATTATTAATTTTATTATTTAATTATTAAATTTTGATTTAGCATTATTATGTTTTGTTTATTTTATAATTATATTAAATACGTAGACTCAGTTAGCTGATTTGATTTGTTCTACTGACATGTTATTATTGACCTGTGGACTTTGGTTTACCGGTAATATGACCTCTGTCAAAAATACTGAAATAATAATACACAATATTATTTTAATAATACACAATCAACACAATAATATAAAAAGTAAATTCAAACTTTTAAGTGGCAAGTTTTTATGGATGGATAATAAATAATATACTTTGTATTAGAATAAGATACTATATAATCAAATTTAATCAGAGGAAATACGTCCTAAGCACGTGGTTGGCCCCATGTGCTAATAGGGCCGAAATCCTATTAGGGTCGAAAAAATAGGGTCGAAATCTGATGACATACAATTAAAATCATTAAAACAGAATGTGACGCATAAAAGCTTTAACTGTATTCGTATTTTAACAAAATTATAGTAGAATCTAAAGACGAAATTACATGCAAATTATTTAACTAAACTGGTCTATTAATGGCATGTGAAGATATCGGTAAAAGAAAAACAGATTAAAAAAGAGTCGAATATATGTTTAAATATAGACAGTGTGTATTAGAATTAACTAAACAGTTTTACGCTTTTCTCTTCTGAGAAGATGGATTATCGAAGCATTGTTTCATCCCACCTCCACGAGCATTATGGAATCTAAGAACCTGCACTTTATCCATGGCCCAAGGAGATTCGAAACAGGTTGTGTCCTGGTCCACCAAATGAGTATACTTCGTTCGACCAGCCATTCCAAAGTTTTTCACCTTTGTGAATCAAAAAATAATAATAATAGACGATTAAATATAACGAACCTGCATGACTTTCGGTAGAATGGTTTTATCAAAATGATCTTCAAGAGTAGGAGCACTAAAGTCACGAGTAAAGACCGAATCTTCCTTGTGCAGATAAAAAGCTCCTCTGTGGTAGTACTTCTGAAGAAATTTGTATTTCCCTTTTATTTCTTTATTAACTACATATCTCTGCTTATTTCGAAGTTCTTCCGTGCGACCGGTATCAGCTAACAAACGATTCCTTTCTGCCTCCTGGCGTTCTCGTTCTTTGCTAAATTCAAAAGTAGAACATGTCTACATTGTCTTTTAAACAATGAATATTCTGAATTTAGAATAACAATGCTGTCAGTAAGAAAAATATAAAATAAAAAATTTATTAAAATTTTATTAAGAAATTATAATGAAAAGGTAATGGATAGAATAAAAAGGCCTTGTTTATTTAGTGCTAGAAACCGTTTTGAAATTGTTTTATTAAACAAAATACTATGTAATGATACGCTTTTAATCTAGAAATATTTTGTTCTGGAGAGATCAGTTAAAGTATTAAAAAAATAATTTTAATTATTTTAAAAAATTAAATAATTTTACTCGTATAAACAAATATTGAAATTTTCAGGTTAAGACAAGATTATTATTAAGAATATAATTTCAAAAAACCAAATTATACTGAGCAGAATAACAGTATTTTATTTGAAGTTAAATATTTTAGCAAAATAGTAATTTAATTTTAAATTTACCAAATTTAAAAATTAAAATTTATAAATGTTTATCAGGTAAAATTATAATCAAAAGACAATGGGTATAATAAAATATTTATAGATCAATAAATCAACGATATCTCTCACATAATAAAAAAATTAAAATCACAATAATTTGATTTAATTTTTTAAACATAAATTTATTTATTTTTAATTAAAATATTTATTATTCCACTAGTATTTTTATCATCTGGTAAAAGTACAGAAATATCTGCATTGCTATTCAACAAAACATTATGTAACTTTGCTTGGATAATTTTGTATATCAATTCGATTAATAATTTTTATCACAAAAATATTTTCAATTATACATTTCCGAACCAAAAGCAAAAAAAAATATATCTTGATAAAAAAGAAATAAACTTGAAAAATAATAAGTGAACATTGGTTTAGCGAAATCTAAAATTTCAAATTATTAAATGTTTTACGAATTTTATTCTTTAAAACATAGTTTTTTTCAAAAATTTGTCTTATTTGAAGATAATTTTTTTAAAAAATTAATTGTCGCTTTAGACAATAAATATTGGACCATAAATATTTATAAAAAATATAATAGCATGTCTTGTGAATAACTTTAATGTTTTTGGTTTATGTGAACAAACTCGTTCACATCCACATAACTTAAGAGCTCCGCCTAAATATCAATTTAAAAAATTGAAATAATATTTTTACGAAAGACTTTCTCCTAATTAACTGCTAATTTCAATTAGCAATTATAATTATGTTAGCAATCATAATCATTACTTATCAAATAATTAACTTATTTAAACTTTTAATTTAAAAACGATATTATTTTTCTTTATTCTAACAGAAGACATGTTACCAATTAAATGCTGAATTATAAAGTAATGTATTTCTTTAATATTTCGTTGACTAGCTATCAGCATCATTGAATTTCGAAGATGCGTATATATAGTAAGGGAAATATTAAAGAAAAACTACAGCTCTTTAGACTTTATTATTTCACAAGATAATGGGTATATTAATATATTTCCAGATGAATGGATAATTGATATATATATCCAAAAATTAAACAATTTTAAAATCACAATTATGCAACATTTACAATACTGCGGTCTTACTCTAGTAATTGTTCTTGATCGCGTTTTAAGCGCTTTAGTTCCCTCAGTTTCCACTTTTCATATTCAACAACATCATTTTCTTCGTCATCCGTGTTAATGTCACCACCAGCATTAATCATTGCCTCCAAAGTTCGATGTTCCCGATTACTCTCTTCTGCCTGTTCACGCCTAATAACTTCTTCTAGCATCTTCAAACCATTAAAGTACAAAAATATTTTATTGTGAAAACAAAACTTTTAAAAATTAAAGTAAATGATAATTTATCTCTGGCGTTCTAAATAAAAATTTCAGATATCGACGGAACGAGTTAACTCTAATAAGTGCTGATCTCATGAAAATACAAAAGCTTTTAAATCGATAGAAAATTAAACGAGATGAATCTAACAGAAAATTATAAAAAATGACATAATTTCATAATTCACAAACCTACAGCCCGTCGAAATTTAATAATATTGATAAAAATCAATAATATTGACTTTTAATTAATAATATTATTATTTTTTGATTAAAAAGGAGAGTGAAATAAAAAATTTTACAAATTGGTAGAATATTCAGCAATTACAAATTGTATCATTTCGTTTCTTTTTTAAATAATTGAAATTAAGAGTCAATTTTCTTATGAGGCAATTTCTTTGGTTCTTATGATAACGAATCCGTAGAAAGGTATAACTTTGTATTAATACTGATTTTCCAAACTGCAAATGAAATATGACCAAATTAATAAATTTCGGTAATTATCTGATTGTTAATTAATTTTGATTAGATAACTTTGTGTATAAAAATATATTATTTAAATATATTATTTAAATATCTATTTTGTTAATCAATAATAAAAACATATGAGTGCATAATTGATTTATAAAAGTATTAATTAATAAAAAATTATTATAATCTAATAATTATTATAAAAATATAACATAATAAAATATAATAAGATAATATTATATATTATCTTATTAATATTATATTAATAAGGAAATAATAAATTTTAAAATTGACTAATAAATTTTAAAATTCAATTTAGGCGGAATGACTTTACAATTTTATACAATTGTTTCATCAAATTAGAATAGAAAAATTACATGTGCGCGTTTACCTTTAAGGTCTGTCGTCGTTGTTCTTCTGCGCGTCTTCTAGCTTGTGATTGTTCCTTCTCAAGTCTAGCGTTTTCAGCTTCACGTTCGGCAATTGTTGCCCGATCTTGACTATAAAAAAATACATTCGTAAAAATAAAACAAAACACGCACGTTGATACCGTTTCACGAAAACAGGTCTTAGACGAGGGAAGTTTTTACCGCCAAATTCAGTTGTATCATCGTCCTCATCGCTATTCTCAGATTCTCCGGAAGCCTCTTCGTCAGTCGTATAAGCAAGATCTTCGTCTATCAACTCGTCATTTTCCCTTGCAAGCAATTCTGGCTCCTCATCTATATGGCCTATTTTTGCTCTTAAATAAGCTCTTCGCCTTGATATTTCTTCATCTGATAATTCAGCAGCTTCAACGTCATCGTCTTGCTTTGCGGCTTCCGGTAAAGGTTTAAACAACTCATCATGTTTATCACGCTCACAATGCCGTCTTAGTCTAGATAAAAAATCACATCTATAATCATCGTATCGACATGATTATGTAAAAAAATTAATTTATCAAAATCAGAAATGTACATGTTTAAAATGTACAGTTCAGCTTATTAAAATTGTGTACCTTAAATATTTCAAGTGTACATTAATATTTCAAGTGATAATTTAATTACAAAATTTTATAGGTTTTTATATTCCGTCCCTATCGCAAATTCGGAATTTACATTTGGAATTTTGAAATAAACTCACATAGATGATCGTATACACGTTAAGCAGCATCAATTTTTAGATTCTAAAATTTATAACATAAAGCAAATATTTTAAAAATTAATCAAATATTAATTAAAAAACTAGATTAAACTAGGTTAAACAAAAAGTTCTAAAATCAAATATTACTTTTCTTCTTTTTCTTCATTAGTGTCTCGAAACAGAATACGCCGAAGTCGACGATCCTCGTTTAGTGGTTGTTCAATGACTTAAAAAGCTTTAATAATTAAAACGATAATGTATAAAGCTACATACTTAATTCTTCGGTGAGTCCTGGAGTCTCGGTAATCTCCTCGTATTCATCCTCGCTGTTTTGCTCTTCCTCACTACTTCCAGCATATTCTGGTCTAATACAATTTACAGCAAAATAAATTCAAATATTAAAAAGAAGTATTAACCTTGTTGAATACAAAAATTAAGTTAATTTCAGTTGAATATTCAACAAGGAATTGAAATTTTTACAACTTGGAAAAATCAAATTCATTTTGGAGAAAATTAAACTGCTGGTAAAGTTTGAAGATTGGACTGATATTTGTTTTATTTATTAAGAATAAATTCTCTACCCCTATTTTAAAATAGTCATGAAATATATAAAAAATATTTCTACTTTTTATATAAAAAATGATTTCAAAATAGAAATTTTTAACTCAAATAAAGTTTTAAAGTTGAAGCGATCTGATATTGATATAAACGATCGTAGTAAACAATTACGTTTACGGGAAATACAGTTGATAAGAATTCGTATATCAAATCAGTAAACTGAGTTTACGTACTTATATCCACAAATTTAAAAATAAATAGTATAAAATGTATCAGAATTAAGATAAGTGGTCATCAATGTAAACTGCTATGTTATTAGGTTTCGATACCTATTCCTCAACATACGTAGCAGCGCGGCCAAATAATGCTAATGATGTATTTCTTCTAATGTAATTTGAATGTTTAGTGTGCTTCCCGCAACATAACAGTAGAGAAACTCCTTATCCTGACATTGAATATTTACTATCCATCGTAAATAATTTTAACTTGAGATTTTAAATTTATATTTATTATTTTGGATTATATAAAGGTTAAAATATATGGATCCATTATTCTGGACTCGACAGCATATTTGAATTTAATGAACACAGGTAATAGACTTAAGTTTTTGTCCGTATCGACCAATAAGGTCTTCGTCAGGAAATTTTATACTTTTATCACGCAGTTTTTTCGTCAATTGATACCGGCTGTTGGGATTCATACCAAATACTTGTATATACCAAGTATTACATAATATGTCAACATTTATATTAGCTTTATATTAAACTTATAGTTTTATATAAAACTATATATTTTGTTGAAAAACCGGCTAAGAGCAAAGACAAACTTTGACGTCTCGACGTAACGTAGAATTTTTAAATTTAGATATATAATCTAGACTTTTTAAAATACCACCTGGCGGTATTTTAACGATCAATATTTATATACAAATAATTTAATCAACTATATTATAATGCAACCATAATTTTAATTAACTGCTCCTTGGATCCATAACATAATGTTTGCATATGTAATTTCACTCGTAAAATCATCAGAATATGGTATATTTAATATATATATTATTTACTAAACACAGGAAATAAACTACAGTTTTTTACGTTACGACCAGTTAGGTCTTCGTCAGAAAATTTTATATTTTTATCTTATAGATTTTTCAGATTGACTATAGTCATATTTCAATATGACTCCAGGACAGCATATAATAGTTGATAGGTCCCTCAAGGTGACTTTCTATAGATATATATACAAGGTGACTATCCAGCAACTACTCAATAGATAAATAAGAATTCATCACAAAATAGTATGTCGAGTGATCGTCATGCAGCAGTAAAAAGGCAAAAAGTCAAAAGGTAATGGAAAAACCGAAACGTAAAACGTAGGTATTGGATCAGTAGCTGATAAGGTATACACATACTGAAATGTAGCGTACTGCTAATTGGCTTATAGATTGGATTAAGGCAATGTGCAGTGTAATTAAAATTTCAATTGTAACGATGATTGCACAATATTAACGCATAATTTACAATTTTTTGTTTGATAATATTTTTCTAGTATCATATCGTAATATCTTAATAGCTTTAGACTATGAAACTATTAAACTATTAGCTTTAAATTATTAAACTATTAGCTTGAAATCTAGAAATAAGGTTTCAAGCGATTTCGCCAGAATATCATGGCATATCACTATATAATCATCTATAATACAATATTTATAGAGAATTTTCCGCAATTACACTAACAATATCATTTATATGTCGATATTTGAAGGCTTATTTTCGCTTTCTAAAAAGGTGTCCTTATCCAGTCCTGCATTACTCGTCAGAGAAGAACTTTTTTCTTTTGAAACTAGGGATAAATTGTCTCTTCCAGCAACATCGGCATTTCTGCAACATAGAGATATATGGAACCTTAAACTTAGTTGCATCGACAAGAGAAATTTCAGCAGTCAGCTTTTCTATTCCCTCATTTTTGGAATGGTCCTTTTAATTTTAAAAATATGCTTATTTGACACATTTTCCAAGATGGGTACCATCCGGAATGTTGTAGTAACCGCTCAATATGTATTAATCATGATCTAAAATGTTTATGTTTTAATATTGTGGAGGAAACTGCGACGATCTATTGCACGTAAGCAGTTGCGCTATTTTGCGCACCATGAATCTTTTTATCAGTTGGATTCTTTACTAGTTTGGTGAGTTGCATTATACCCAAGCTTGGTGGTGGTGACTCGTTGGAATGGCGACTGCAATTTGAATTGGAATTTTGTATAGTTTTGTGACTATTGACTTCTTTGAATTTTGTATTTTGATAATATTGTTGTTAATATCAATATTAGATATTATTCCTAAATATTATTAAGAACCAACTATCCGCAGTTATTAACAATTATAACAGGTACAAAATCCGCGAATGACAGTACAAATTGACGTGTATTGAGTGAAGACAACAAACTATAGCAGTTATTTACGTAATTTGAAAAATAACAATAATTGTTGACTTATTGATATTTCAATAATTGATAGATACACTTATAGATAACTTCTCGAACTTGTTAAAATTTAAAGTTTAAAATAACCTAATTATAAAGCTGCAACTAACTGGAAACGTAGAATTTCGTTTAACCACCGAAATTGAATTATATTGAATTATTTATTATACAAATACGTTGTTGGTAGTCTATTGATAGAGATCGGATCGACGTTAGAGCATAAAGTGAAGTAGAGTTAATTTTTGGTGACAAGTCAAGTATCTTTTCGACGAAGCGCCATTTAAGGAGTCAAGTTGTTTGAAATTGTAAATCAAAAAGTCAGACCATATGACGGGAAGCGCATAAGTAATCATGGGTTCTAGCATCACTTTAAAGAAATGGAGTGCACCTTGTAAGGATAAACTAGGCAGTTTCCTAAAAACGAAAGTTGATGAGAGGATCTTGCAAGTTTTTTGTTCTAGGTGCAAACGAAATGACCAAGCAAAGGTTAGATGAACGCCAAAATATTAATCACGACTGGGGTGAGATTTTACTTGTAGGATCGTTGACTTTGACTTTAAGGAGTCAAAGTCAACGATTAGAAGTTTACGAATTCTATGGGCTGATTGTTTAATGATAACTTAAAATAGTGTTAATAGATTACATTAAATTATTTGAAAGCTAAATAAATTATTTAAAATTTTAGTATTATTACATGATAATATTTATAAATTAATATTTATTAATTAACTTCAAAATCAATTGTATATTAATAACAATTTAACAAATTACGCAGTTCATTTTAAAATCTACAATTTAACTATTTTGATAATATAGATATTATAAAATATCTATATTATATAGACATAGTATATTCTAATTTATATTAATAAATTATATTAAAATTTAATAATCTATATTATATGGATTATATCTATATTTTGATAATATAGTTAAATTATGGACAGATAAACTTCTTGAGAACATAAAAAGTTATCAAAAATTTCATGTAACCACCAAACTACTGATTTATTTTATGTTTTATTTCTACTTTTTGTATGTTACCACAAACTATCTGACTAGTGCCGATTCCGATTTGGTCAAGAATAATGTCTCACACTTCGAATAAGGATATATCCATTTATAAATAGAATAAACTTCTACAAATTCATCTGTCACAAACGATTCGGTCATTCACCTCTCGCTTCGAATTTTATTTTAATGTTCTGTTCTTTTTCAAAGAGACTTTTGGGCAATAAGTATATTTTCATAAAATGAACTAATAAACCACAATTGAAACCTATGCACCGAACGTTCAAGATAATCAAGTAAAAATAAACTTTTAACAAAACTATCATTTAAGTGTTCACTTATAAGCAATCGACTTCCATTCGACTTCTAAGTGTCTTCCAAAGCGTTTACGGACCTATTTTTGTCAGGTTGTTCAACAGCTACATACGGCATATTCTGACATATGCATCTCCTACAGCTCATCCTACTACAAAACGTGATCGTAGAGTTCTCGAAAAGACTGATATGGGGTTCCAAACGTGTGCGTGGACTATTCGCTGTCCCCTATGCAGAGCATATGCGTAAATTGGGAATACAGATAATCGAGTGCAGCCGTATGGAGAGCGACTTGACGATAGTTTACAACACAATTTCGTCCAGTGACATCCATTCACCGATGTTCTATATGTGCGGATCCGACTTTATCTGAGAGGACATGGACGTTGCTTGTGGCGGAAATACATGTCTTTTCATCCCTCCGCAGTGTTTAGCAGCCGCGTTGTTCACATGTGGAACATTCTCCAATAGTGATGGCCACTATTCAAAGGACTTTTAAGGATCTCCTTAAAAACAAGTTGAAGGACAATATGAACCATAGACGGTCTTTTTTGTTTATACTTAATATTTGCGATATTTGTTGTTAGGTTGAAAGTTAATTTCTAAAATAACCTTTTGCAGATGTTTCGATTGACTTCGATGATTGATGTGGATGAAGGATTTTATCAAGTACCTACTTTGTCAACTGCTGGTGCTGTTACTGTCAAAGACGATAAAGGTATATTTGTGAAATACATTTGTGCCATCTTAGTTTACATTTCATAGGCCGTCTTGTTACGAAGAAAGTGAAAGTTCACAGATACGTCGCAGGAAAAAGGTGTGTAAGCTTTTTGGATATGTGTAAAATTTTCAGATTAAAAATGTATATCACGAGAATATTAGTCCCACTTTTAAATTTTATAATAAAAATATTGAATTTATCGATATTTCACAACTCGAAATTAGTAAAAATTTAATAAAATTTAGTAAATTAAATTGTATTAAATCAATTGTATTAATTTATTGATTAATACAATTAATTAATCAATTTAATAATATAAAATATAGATATAATCTATATAATATAGATTATTATTTAATATAAAATTATAATATAGATTAGAATATAATATATCTCAAATATTATCAAAATATATATTTTATAATAT